>CM028696.1:26660954-26687387 GCA_016771965.1 Brassica carinata
TTTCTTAACGCCATTAACCTCGATGCACTATTCCGCTGAAAAACAAAATCAGAAAATCATGTGGGCCCCACGGCCTTACACATGGATTGGCCGAAACAAATGATATATGGAAACGCGAGTGATGTACTAACGGGTGCGATCATACCAGCACTAATGCACCGGATCCCATCAGAACTCCGCAGTGAAGCGTGCTTGGGCGAGAGTAGTACTAGGATGGGTGACCTCCCGGGAAGTCCTCGTGTTGCACCCCTTTTTATTATTATTTTTATTTTATTTTTCGGCCTAACACGAGTCTAAAGTTGGAAACCTCATAACTTTTGAACCGCGGAGGAACTACGCCGCCATAGCACCATTTCGAAAGGCACAGAAACCATAAAGGGCGGTGAATAGGTGGCAATTTTTCGGCCCAAATTCAGCGTTTGACCCTCAAACGGGCTGCAGAAAGTTAAGGGACGCAAAAAAGGATCCCAATCGGATTTTCAGGTTGTTTTTGATGCTTTCTTAACGCCATTAACCTCGATGCACTATTCCGCTGAAAAACAAAATCAGAAAATCATGTGGGCCCCACGGCCTTACACATGGATTGGCCGAAACAAATGATATATGGAAACGCGAGTGATGTACTAACGGGTGCGATCATACCAGCACTAATGCGGATCCCATCAGAACTCCATGATTAAAGCGTGCTTGGCGAGAGTAGTACTAGGATGGGTGACCTCGGGAAGTCCTCGTGTTGCACCCCTTTTTATTATTATTTTTATTTTATTTTTCGGCCTAACACGAGTCTAAAGTTGGAAACCTCATAACTTTTGAACCGTGAGGAACTACGTCGCCCATAGCACCATTTCGGAAAGGCACAGAAACCATAAAGGGCGGTGAATAGGGGTGGCAATTTTTCGGGCCCAAATTCAGCCGTTTTGACCCTCAAACGGGCTGCAGAAAGTTAAGGGACGCAAAAAAGGATCCCAATCGGATTTTCAGGTTGTTTTGATGCTTTCTTAGCGCCATTAACCTCGATGCACTATTCCGCTGAAAAACAAAATCAGAAAATCATGTGGGCCCCACGGCCTTACACTTGGATTGGCGAAACAAATGATATATGGAAGCGGTGATGTACTAGCGGGTGCGATCATACCAGCACTAATGCGGATCCCATCAGAACTCCGCGATTAAAGCGTGCTTGGCGAGAGTAGTACTAGGATGGGTGACCTCGGGAAGTCCTCGTGTTGCACCCTTTTATTATTATTTTTATTTTATTTTTCGCCTAACACGAAGTCTAAACTTGGAAACCTCATAACTTTTGAACCGTGAGGAACTCATTAAGCCCATAGCACCATTTCGAAAGGCCCAGAAACCATAAAGGCGGTGAATAGGGTGGCAATTTTTGAACCCAAATTAAGCCGTTTGACCCTCAAGCGGGCTGCGAAAGTTAAGGGGCGCAAAAAGGATCCCAATCGGATTTTCAGGTTGTTTTGATGCTTTCGCGCCATTAACCTCGATGCACTATTCCGCTGAAAAACAAAATCAGAAAATCATGTTGGCCCCACGGCCTTACACTTGGATTGGCGAAACAAATGATATATGGAAGCGAGTGATGTACTAGCAGATGCGATCATACCAGCACTAATGCACGGATCCCATCAGAACTCCGCGATTAAAGCGTGCTTGGCGAGTAGTACTAGGATGGGTGACCTCGGAAGTCGTTGTGTTGCACCTTTTATTATTATTTTTATTTTATTTTTCGCCTAAAACGAAGTCTAAACTTGGAAACCTCATAACTTTTGAACCGTGAGGAACTACGTCGCCCATAGCACCATTTCGGAAAGGCCCAGAAACCATAAAGGGCGGTGAATAGGTGGCAATTTTTGGACCCAAATTCAGCCGTTTGACCCTCAAGCGGACTGCAGAAAGTTAAGGGGCCTTAAAAAGGATCCCAATCAGTTTTCAGGTTGTTTTGATGCTTTCTTAGCGCCATTAACCTCGATGCACTATTCGGCTGAAAAACAAAATCAGAAAATCATGTTGGCCCCGGCCTTACACTTGGATTGGCGAAACAAATGATATATGGAAGCGAGTGATGTACAAGCGGGTGAGATCATACCAGCACTAATGCACGGATCCCATCAGAACTCCGCGATTAAAGCGTGCTTGGGCGAGAGTAGTACTAGGATGGGTGACCTCCCGGGAAGTCGTTGTGTTGCACCCCTTTTTATTATTATTTTTATTTTATTTTTCGGCTTAAAACGAGTCTAAACTTGGAAACCTCATAACTTTTGAACCGTGAGGAACTTCATTAAGCCCATAGCACCATTTTGGAAGGCCAGAAACCATATAGAGGCGGTGAATAGGGTGGCAATTTTTGAACCCAAATTCAGCCGTTTGACCCTCAAGCGGGCTGCAGAAAGTTAAGGGACGCAAAAGGATCCCAATCAGTTTTCAGGTTGTTTTGATGCTTTCTTGCGCCATTAACCTCGATGCACTATTCATGAAAAACAAAATCAGAAAATCATGTTGGCCCCACGGCCTTACACTTGGATTGGCGAAACAAATGATATATGGAAGCGAGTGATGTACAAGCGGGTGAGATCATACCAACACTAATGCACGGATCCCATCGAACTTCGGCGGATAAAGCGTGCTTGGTAGTACTAGGATGGGTGACCTCCGGAAGTCGTTGTGTTGCACCCTTTTATTATTATTTTTATTTTATTTTTCGCCTAACACGAAGTCTAAACTTGGAAACCTCTTAACTTTTGACCCGTGAGGAACTACGTCGCCCATAGCACCATTTCGGAAAGGCCCAAAAACATATAGGGGCGGTGAATAGGGGTGGCAATTTTTCGGGCCCAAATTCAGCCGTTTTGACCCTCAAACGGGCTGCAGAAAGTTAAGGGACGCAAAAAAGGATCCCAATCGGATTTTCAGGTTGTTTTTGATGCTTTCTTTGTGAGTTTTAGTGAAAATATCAGAGTATAGTTGAGAGAATTAAGTAACTAGATGAAGAACATGAGAGATGGAGAGAGAGAGATTCAAAATTGAGAGAGAGAGAGAGTGAAAGAGGAAAGTATTTCCTTGATTCATTAACTTGCTGGAAACATTACATAAATAGGTAAACACAAATATCCTAGGAAACTATTAAACTAGTAATAATCCTAGTATAAGATTAAACAACTGTAGGTGAGTCCAAACTGTCCCAACTGTCTTGGATCAGTAGGAAAGTGACCTGTCCTAACGTTCTCATAGGAAAGTGCTCTCTTCCCTTCACGTGATCCCACTCCCAACGTTCTCATTGCCTTTGAATTGATGAGTTGTTCCTTCCCTTTACATTTCTGGATCACTCTCTTTTTCCCTTGTCTTGTAAGGCACATTAGAACCCTTAGGTTGTATGGACATACTTGTGTACCAAGTTAACTCAACTTCTGGTTTAATCTGCATACACTTGTTCTCTTCTTGCCTCTTATTGCTTCATCACACTCCTTACACTTGTTGCTATTTATTTCTTCATGTCAACACTCCCCCTCAAGCTTGACAATAGGAATTTGCCAAGTTTGGAAACCATGAAGCATTCCCTCATTAAAAACTTTACCTTGAAAAAAAAACCTCATGGGGTAAAAATCAAGCCAAGGAAAAAGAGTAGAACACTTCATGGCTAAGAGGATCAGTGTGATGAAAGATCTACGAGTCCTAACTTGGAATGTATGAACTCGCAAACCTTGGTGCTTGCAGCCTTGGTGAAGATGTCAGCTAGTTGATCCTCACTTCTTGTGTAGCAAGGTAAGATGATCCTTTGTTCCACTGCTTGCCTAACTTTATGACAATCCACCTCAATGTGTTTAGTCCTCTCATGGAACACACTGTTGGAAGCTATGTGTATTGCAGCTTGATTATCACAATGCATGGTGATTGGAGTCGATATCTCTATACCCAAGTCTTGAAGTAGGTTCCTGATCCAGATCAACTCACTAGTGAGCTTCCTCATTGCCCTATATTCAGCTTCAGCACTTGAGCATGACACTATATTCTGTTTCTTGCTCTTCCAAGTAACAAGATTGCCTCCAATGAATGTACAATAGCCTGTGGTGGATCTCCTATCCACTCTGTCCCCTGCCCAATCAGCATCACAATACCCAACTATCTCTGTGCTTTTGTTGCATCCCATCCATACTCCTTGCCCTGGCGCCTCTCTTAGGTATCTTAGGATTCTTTCAACCATGTTCCAATGGTGTATCTTGGGAGCTTGCATATGCTGGCTTACTTGGTTGACTGCAAAGCATACATCAGGCCTGGTGATGGTGAGGTATATCAACTTTCCCACCATTCTCCTATAGTGTTTAACATCAGCATAGAGCTTGTCTTCAATCTCCCCCTCACGCAGCACCTTATACCCATCTTCTAGTGGAGTCTTGGCTGCTCTTCCTCCTAGATCACCTGCCTCATTCAGAAGATCAAGTGTGTACTTTCTTTGGGATAAGAATAGCCCATCCTTGGATCGGCACATCTCAATTCCTAGAAAGTACTTTAACTCTCCCAAGTCTTTGATATCAAAAGATGATCTAAGGAAAGCTTTAGTTAAGAGTATACCTTCTTTGTCACTCCCGGTGATGATGATATCATCAACGTATACTAAGATCACAACAATCCCTTGCTTGCTGGTGAGTGTAAAGAGAGTATGATCTGCCTCAGATTTCACAAAGCCCCTTCCGTTGAGTGTGGTACTGAGCTTGTGGTACCAAGCTCTAGGTGATTGTTTCAATCCATAGATAGCCTTCTTGAGTCTAAGAACATTTCCAGGCTTCACTAGGTGTTCTAGGCCAGGGGGTGGCCTCATGTAGACCTCATCTTCTAGTTCTCCTTGTAGGAAAGCATTCTTCACATCCATTTGCCATAGATCCCACTCTAGGTTGACAGCCAAAGATAGGATTATCCTTATGGTATGAAGTTTAGCAACTGGTGCAAAGGTATCTAGATAATCCTCTCCATATGTTTGAGTGAAGCCTCTTGCTACTAGCCTTGTCTTGCGCCTTTCTACTGTCCCATCAGCATTGTACTTGATGGTGAAGATCCAGCGGCTTGTTACAGCTCTCTTGCCTTTAGGTAGTTCAGCTTCATACCATGTATGATAGATGATCATGGCATTAGTCTCACTGCCTACTGATTCTTTCCATTCCTCATGCTCCATAGCTTCCTCATAAGACCTTGGAATGTATTCCTGATCCAACTCTCCAATAAACACCACATGTTCTTGGGGATACTGAGCTAGAGAGCACACTCCTTGTATAGGATGGGCCACTGCTTGAGCATTGAAGTAGACCCTGTTGTTCTTCCAGTTTAGATCAACCGGCTTTCTGATCCTAGTACTTCTTCTTACTTGATTATTAGTAGGCTGGCTTGAACTCACCACTGGCTCCTCTTGAGTAGTGTAATGATCTTGCTGTGGCTGTACACTGTCCTCATTTGTTACTTGATCATTAGGCTGGCTTGAACTCACCACTGTCTCCTTTTGAGTGGTGTGATGATCTTGCTCCTCTTGCGCATGATGCTCAGCTTGATCATGACTTGCTGAATCCTCTTGATTTTGTTCAGCTTGATTATCCCCCTCATGATCAAGGTGAGGAGTCCTAATGTCATCAGTATTAGCCTCAGTAGGTTGTTGAACGTCCTCAGGCACAGTCTCCACCCTTTCTTGTGGCATTCGGATTCCAAGGCTCTCCATTACTCTCCTAAGATTGCTTGCTCTATCCGAGGCTGATTGGGAGAGATTCTTCAACTCATCCCAACTCTGTTCTTCATAATAGCCTCTGGATTCTACAAACTTGACATCTCTGGATATTAAGACTCTTCTACTCTCTTGCACATAGCATTTGTATCCCTTTTGGTGTGGAGAATATCCAATGAAGACTGCCTTGGTGCTCTTAGCTGCCAGCTTATCTCTTCTTTCTCCTGGAATCAATACAAAACAAAGACACCCAAACACACGCATATGTTCTATAGATGATTTGTTTCTGTTAAGTACCTCATAAGGAGACTGATCTTGGAGGATCCTGGTGGGGATTCTGTTGATTAAATAGCATGCTGTCAACACTGCATCTCCCCAAAATCGTTTGGGCACATTAGTATGAAACATCATGCTTCTTGCAACTTCCATGAGATGTCTATTCTTTCTCTCAGCCACACCATTTTGCTGAGGAGTGTATGGGCAGCTATTTTGATGGATCATCCCACATTTGGCTAGATGTTGTTTAAAAGCATTGCTTGTGTATTCTCCTCCATTATCTGATCTAAGAATTTTTATCTTGGCATTAAAGTGGTTAGTTACATAGTTTTGAAAATTTATGAAAGCTTCTAAGACCCTATCCTTAGTTTGCAATAATGTGATCCATGTATATTTTGATTTCTCATCTATAAATGTCACAAAATATTTATGATTTTCTCTAGATATGCATGGAGCAGTCCATACATCAGAATGTATAAGGTCAAAGCAATTTTCATAAATAGTACTTGATCTAGAGAACACACTTTTGCAATGTTTGCCTAAGATACAAGCCTCACAATCAGTTTTAAAGGAAATACTAGGCAACATGATGTTCAAAGCACGAGAATGAGGATGACCTAATCTAGCATGCCATAATACATCTTTAGGTAAATCAGAAAAGGAACTTAAAGCATAAGATAAATCGGTTGAGAGCTTGGTGTCTTCAAGCAAGTACAAGTCTCCCTTGGTAACACCTTTGCCAAGCAACCTACTACTCTCAATATCCTGAAAGTACACATTGTTAGGAGTGAAAGTAACACTACAATTCAAGTCATTAGTAGCCCTTTTAACTGATAACAAGTTTGAGGTGAAACTAGGCATATAGAAAGCTTTTGAATCTTTGTCAAATAACCTAAGATCACCTATTCCTTTAATTGGTACTCTTTCACCATTGGCTATCATAACATTTCCTAGAGCAGGGACAATGTTTTTAATCAATTTAAGATCACTTATCATATGATGGCTAGCTCCTGAATCTATATCTAATGGTTTAATAAATTGATTTCTGGTTAAAGCATTCAGGGAGATACCACTAGTTGTAGCATGTAAAGAAGTACCAAGAGTGTTACAAGAGTTGTCCTTAAGGATCTTGATGAGAACCTCAATGTCAGAACGTCTGATGGCTTCATCTTGATTGTTTCTCATGGCAGTACTGCTGCTGGACGCCAAGGCTTTCCCTTCACCACCCTCATTGGCTGAGCGGATGGTTCTTGAAGTAGATGGCTCGCCTACATCACCAGTGAAGTTGGCTCTTGCCTCATTGTAAGATGACCTGAACTTCTGTGGCTTGAGATGGGGATGAAGTATCCAGCACTTGTCTTTCCCATGACCTTTCTTCTTGCAATGATCACAGATCCACACCTTCTTTTCTTCAGCCTTGTAAGTGCCTTTGTTTGCAACTCCTTCAGCTTGGTTTGCTAGAACTAAGTCTCGCTTGCCTCCAAAGAGGCCCACTGATCCTTGCTCCTTTTGTATCTGAGCACATACTTCTTCAAGAGATGGAAGTTCCTTTCCTCTTAGAATGTGCTTGATTAAATCAGTGTATCCAGGGTTGAGAGTGAAGAGTAGTGCAAAGACCTTGTCTTGTTCTCTCCTTTCATTCAGCACATCTGGATCAACTGTTCCTGGCCTAAGCATCTCCAGCTCTGCCCACAAGGATCTAAACTTCCCAAAATGCTTATCAAAGTCAGTGTCCTCTTGACTGAGAGTATTGATAGCCCTCTTGACTTCAAATACTCTACTGATGTTAGACTGGTTGCCATACACCTTCTTAAGTGTATCCCACAACTCCTTGGAAGTTTCACAGTAAGCATAAGCTTCTTGGAGTGAGGGTTCAAGGCTGGACAGGAGGATAGACAGCACCATGAGGTCCTCTTGACCTTTCTTCTTATCACTAGCTTCAATGACCACAACTTCTTTACCATCCTCTCCTAGGGTGGTTTTCTTTGGGTTCTTGCCTTCTTCAACAACTTCCCAGAGTCCTCTGCCTCCAAGAGCATTTTTAGCAAGCCTTGCCCACAGTAGATAGTTAGCTCCCTTGAGAGTAACAGGAAGCACAACCATTTTCGAGTTTTCCCCTAAATCCATCAAGAACAGTTCAAGAACTGTGAAAAAGAGAAGCCAAAGAAGGGTTTAAAAAAAAAGAACAAGGGGTTGGTTTGGTGTGAATTAAACAGAGTAGAAAAGAGATTTGCGGAAGTAGATAGGTTTCAAGAGCTTATAGCTCTGATACCATGTGAGTTTTAGTGAATATATCAGAGTATAGTTGAGAGAATTAAGTAACTAGATGAAGAACATGAGAGATGGAGAGAGAGAGATTCGAAATTGAGAGAGAGAGAGAGTGAAGGAGGAAAGTATTTCCTTGATTCATTAACTTGCTGGAAACATTACATAAATAGGTAAACACAAATATCCTAGGAAACTATTAAACTAGTAATAATCCTAGTATAAGATTAAACAACTGTAGGTGAGTCCAAACTGTCCCAACTGTCTTGGATCAGTAGGAAAGTGACCTGTCCTAACGTTCTCATAGGCAAGTGCTCTCTTCCCTTCACGTGATCCCACTCCCAACGTTCTCATTGCCTTTGAATTGATGAGTTGTTCCTCCCCTTTACATTTCTGGATCACTCTCTTTTTCCCTTGTCTTGTAAGGCACATTAGAACCCTTAGGTTGTATGGACATACTTGTGTACCAAGTTAACTCAACTTCTGGTTTAATCTGCATACACTTGTTCTCTTCTTGCCTCTTATTGCTTCATCACACTCCTTACACTTGTTGCTATTTATTTCTTCATGTCAACATTCTTAACGCCATTAACCTCGATGCACTATTCCGCAGAAAAACAAAATCAGAAAATCATGTTGGCCCCACGGCCTTACACTTGGATTGGCCGAAACAAATGATATATGGAAACGCGAGTGATGTACAAACGGGTGCGATCATACCAGCACTAATGCACCGGATCCCATCAGAACTCCGCAGTTAAGCGTGCTTGGGCGAGAGTAGTACTAGGATGGGTGACCTCCCGGGAAGTCGTTGTGTTGCACCCCTTTTTATTATTATTTTTATTTTATTTTTCGGCCTAAAACGAGTCTAAACTTGGAAACCTCATAACTTTTGAACCGTGAGGAACTACGTCGCCCATAGCACCATTTCGGAAAGGCCCAGAAACCATAAAGGGCGGTGAATAGGGGTGGCAATTTTTCGGGCCCAAATTCAGCCGTTTTGACCCTCAAACGGGCTGCAGAAAGTTAATGGACACAAAAAAGGATCCCAATCGGATTTTCAGGTTGTTTTTGATGCTTTCTTAACGCCATTAACCTCGATGCACTATTCCGCTGAAAACAAAATCAGAAAATCATGTTGGCCCCACGGCCTTACACTTGGATTGGCCGAAACAAATGATATATGGAAACGCGAGTGATGTACAAACGGGTGCGATCATACCAGCACTAATGCACCGGATCCCATCAGAACTCCGCAGTTAAGCGTGCTTGGGCGAGAGTAGTACTAGGATGGGTGACCTCCCGGGAAGTCGTTGTGTTGCACCCCTTTTTATTATTATTTTTATTTTATTTTTCGGCCTAAAACGAGTCTAAACTTGGAAACCTCATAACTTTTGAACCGTGAGGAACTCATTAGCCCATAGCACCATTTGGAAGGCCGAAACCATAAAGGCGGTGAATAGGGTGGCAATTTTTGGGCCCAAATTCAGCCGTTTTGACCCTCAAGCGGGCTGCAGAAAGTTAATGGACACAAAAAGGATCCCAATCGGATTTTCAGGTTGTTTTGATGCTTTAACGCCATTAACCTCGATGCACTATTCCGCTGAAAACAAAATCAGAAAATCATAGCCCCACGGCCTTACACTTGGATTGGCCAAACAAATGATATATGGAAACGCTGAAAGTGATGTACTAACGGTGCGATCATACCAGCACTAATGCACCGGATCCCATCAGAACTCCGCAGTTAAGCGTGCTTGGGCGAGAGTAGTACTAGGATGGGTGACCTCCCGGGAAGTCCTCGTGTTGCACCCCTTTTTATTATTATTTTTATTTTATTTTTCGGCCTAACACGAGTCTAAAGTTGGAAACCTCATAACTTTTGAACCGCGGAGGAACTACGCCCATAGCACCATTTCTCGAAAGGCCCGTAAACCATAAAGGGCGTGAATAGGGTGGCAATTTTTCGCCCAAATTCAGCCGTTTTGACCCTCAAACGGGCTGCAGAAAGTTAAGGGACACAAAAAGGATCCCAATCGGATTTTCAGGTTGTTTTTGATGCTTTCTTAACGCCATTAACCTCGATGCACTATTCCGCAGAAAAACAAAATCAGAAAATCATGTTGGCCCCACGGCCTTACACTTGGATTGGCCGAAACAAATGATATATGGAAACGCGAGTGATGTACAAACGGGTGCGATCATACCAGCACTAATGCACCGGATCCCATCAGAACTCGGCAGATAAGCGTGCTTGGGCGAGAGTAGTACTAGGATGGGTGACCTCCCGGGAAGTCGTTGTGTTGCACCCCTTTTTATTATTATTTTTATTTTATTTTTCGGCTTAAAACGAGTCTAAACTTGGAAACCTCATAACTTTTGAACCGTGAGGAACTCATTAAGCCCATAGCACCATTTGGAAGGCCCAGAAACCATAAAGGCGGTGAATAGGGTGGCAATTTTTGGGCCCAAATTCAGCGTTTTGACCCTCAAGCGGGCTGCAGAAAGTTAATGGACACAAAAAGGATCCCAATCGATTTTCAGGTTGTTTTGATGCTTTCTTAGCGCCATTAACCTCGATGCACTATTCCGCAGAAAAACAAAATCAGAAAATCATGTTGGCCCCGACCTTACACTTGGATTGGCGAAACAAATGATATATGGAAGCGAGTGATGTACAAGCGGGTGCGATCATACCAGCACTAATGCACGGATCCCATCGAACTTCGGCGGATAAAGCGTGCTTGGGCGAGAGTAGTACTAGGATGGGTGACCTCCCGGGAAGTCGTTGTGTTGCACCCCTTTTTATTATTATTTTTATTTTATTTTTCGGCATAAAACGAGTCTAAACTTGGAAACCTCATAACTTTTGACCCGTGAGGAACTCATTAAGCCCATAGCACCATTTGGAAAGGCCCGAAACCATAAAGGCGGTGAATAGGGTGGCAATTTTTGGGCCCAAATTAAGCGTTTTGACCCTCAAACGGCTGCAGAAAGTTAAGGGACGCAAAAAGGATCCCAATCAGTTTTCAGGTTGTTTTGATGCTTTCTTAGCGCCATTAACCTCGATGCACTATTCGCTGAAAACAAAATCAGAAAATCATGTTGGCCCCACGGCCTTACACTTGGATTGGCGAAACAAATGATATATGGAAGCGAGTGATGTACAAGCGGATGCGATCATACCAGCACTAATGCACGGATCCCATCAGAACTTCGGCAGATAAAGCGTGCTTGGCGAGTAGTACTAGGATGGGTGACCTCAGGAAGTCGTTGTGTTGCACCTTTTATTATTATTTTTATTTTATTTTTTGGCCTAAAGCGAGTCTAAACTTGGAAACCTCATAACTTTTGACCCGTGAGGAACTCATTAAGCCCATAGCACCATTTGGAAAGGCCCAGAAACCATAAAGAGGCGGTGAATAGGGTGGCAATTTTTGAACCCAAATTCAGCCGTTTTGACCCTCAAGCGGGCTGCAGAAAGTTAAGGGACGCAAAAAGGATCCCAATCGGTTTTCAGGTTGTTTTGATGCTTTCTTAGCGCCATTAACCTCGATGCACTATTCATGAAAAACAAAATCAGAAAATCATGTTGGCCCCGGCCTTACACTTGGATTGGCGAAACAAATGATATATGGAAGCGAGTGATGTACAAGCGGGTGCGATCATACCACCACTAATGCACGGATCCCATCGAACTTCGGCGGATAAAGCGTGCTTGGCGAGTAGTACTAGGATGGGTGACCTCCGGAAGTCGTTGTGTTGCACCCTTTTATTATTATTTTTATTTTATTTTTTGGCCTAAAGCGAGTCTAAACTTGGAAACCTCATAACTTTTGACCGTGAGGAACTCATTAAGCCCATAGCACCATTTGGAAAGGCCGAAACCATAAAGAGGCGGTGAATAGGGTGGCAATTTTGAGACCCAAATTCAGCCGTTTTGACCCTCAAGCGGGCTGCAGAAAGTTAAGGGAAGCAAAAAGGATCCCAATCGGTTTTCAGGTTGTTTTGATGCTTTCTTAGCGCCATTAACCTCGATGCACTATTCCGCTGAAAACAAAATCAGAAAATCATGTTGGCCCCACGGCCTTACACTTGGATTGGCGAAACAAATGATATATGGAAGCGAGTGATGTACAAGCGGGTGCGATCATACCAGCACTAATGCACGGATCCCATCGAACTTCGGCGGATAAAGCGTGCTTGGGGAGAGTAGTACTAGGATGGGTGACCTCGGGAAGTCCTCGTTGCACCCCTTTTATTATTATTTTATTTTATTTTTCGCTTAAAACGAAGTCTAAACTTGGAAACCTCATAACTTTTGAACCGTGAGGAACTACGCCGCCCATAGCACCATTTCTAAAGGCCCAGAAACCATAAAGGGCGTGAATAGGTGGCAATTTTTCGCCCAAATTCAGCCGCTGACCCTCAAACGGCTGCAGAAAGTTAAGGGACGCAAAAGGATCCCAATCGGATTTTCAGGTTGTTTTTGATGCTTTCTTAACGCCATTAACCTCGATGCACTATTCGTGAAAAACAAAATCAGAAAATCATGTTGGCCCCACGGCCTACACTTGGATTGGCCAAACAAATGATATATGGAAACGCTGAAAGTGATGTACAAACGGTGCGATCATACCAGCACTAATGCACCGGATCCCATCAGAACTTCGGCAGATAAAGCGTGCTTGGCGAGTAGTACTAGGATGGGTGACCTCCGGAAGTCCTCGTGGTTGCACCCCTTTTATTATTATTTTTATTTTATTTTTCGGCTTAAAACGAGTCTAAACTTGGAAACCTCATAACTTTTGACCCGTGAGGAACTACGTCGCCCATAGCACCATTTCGGAAAGGCCCAGAAACCATAAAGGGCGGTGAATAGGGGTGGCAATTTTTCGGGCCCAAATTAAGCCGTTTTGAACCTCAAACGGGCTGCAGAAAGTTAAGGGAAGCAAAAAAGGATCCCAATCGGATTTTCAGGTTGTTTTTGATGCTTTCTTAACGCCATTAACCTCGATGCACTATTCCGCAGAAAAACAAAATCAGAAAATCATGTTGGCCCCACGGCCTTACACTTGGATTGGCCGAAACAAATGATATATGGAAACGCGAGTGATGTACAAACGGGTGCGATCATACCAGCACTAATGCACCGGATCCCATCAGAACTCGGCAGATAAGCGTGCTTGGGCGAGAGTAGTACTAGGATGGGTGACCTCCCGGGAAGTCGTTGTGTTGCACCCCTTTTTATTATTATTTTTATTTTATTTTTCGGCTTAAAACGAGTCTAAACTTGGAAACCTCATAACTTTTGAACCGTGAGGAACTACGTCGCCCATAGCACCATTTCGGAAAGGCCCAGAAACCATAAAGGGCGTGAATAGGGTGGCAATTTTTCGGGCCCAAATTAAGCCGTTTTGACCCTCAAACGGGCTGCAGAAAGTTAAGGGACGCAAAAACGGATCCCAATCGGATTTTCAGGTTGTTTCTGATGCTTTCTTAACGCCATTAACCTCGATGCACTATTCCGCTGAAAAAACAAAATCAGAAAATCATGTTGGCCCCACGGCCTTACACTTGGATTGGCCGAAACAAATGATATATGGAAACGCGAGTGATGTACAAACGGTGCGATCATACCAACACTAATGCACCGGATCCCATCAGAACTTCGGCAGATAAAGCGTGCTTGGCGAGAGTAGTACTAGGATGGGTGACCTCCTGAAGTCCTCGTTGCACCCCTTTTATTATTATTTTATTTTATTTTTCGCTTAAAACGAAGTCTAAACTTGGAAACCTCATAACTTTTGAACCGTGAGGAACTACGTCGCCCATAGCACCATTTCGGAAAGGCCCAGAAACCATAAAGGGCGGTGAATAGGGGTGGCAATTTTTCGGGCCCAAATTAAGCCGTTTTGACCCTCAAACAGGCTGCAGAAAGTTAGGGACGCAAAAGGATCCCAATCGGATTTTCAGGTTGTTTTGATGCTTTCTTAACGCCATTAACCTCGATGCACTATTCCGCTGAAAACAAAATCAGAAAATCATGTGGGCCCCACGGCCTTACACTTGATTGGTCAAACAAATGATATATGGAAACGCGAAAGTGATGTACTAACGGTGCGATCATACCAGCACTAATGCACCGATCCCATCAGAACTTCGGCAGATAAAGCGTGCTTGGCGAGAGTAGTACTAGGATGGGTGACCTCCTGAAGTCCTCGTGTTGCACCCCTTTTATTATTATTTTTATTTTATTTTTCGCCTAAAACGAAGTCTAAACTTGGAAACCTCATAACTTTTGAACCGCGGAGGAACTACGCCGCCATAGCACCATTTCGAAAGGCCCAGAAACCATAAAGGGCGTGAATAGGTGGCAATTTTTCGGCCCAAATTCAGCCGCTGACCCTCAAACGGGCTGCAGAAAGTTAAGGGACGAAAAAGGATCCCAATCGGATTTTCAGGTTGTTTTGATGCTTTAACGCCATTAACCTCGATGCACTATTCGTGAAAAACAAAATCAGAAAATCATGTGGGCCCCACGGCCTTACACTTGGATTGGCCGAAACAAATGATATATGGAAACGCGAGTGATGTACAAACGGGTGCGATCATACCAGCACTAATGCACCGGATCCCATCAGAACTCGGCAGATAAGCGTGCTTGGGCGAGAGTAGTACTAGGATGGGTGACCTCCCGGGAAGTCGTTGTGTTGCACCCCTTTTTATTATTATTTTTATTTTATTTTTCGGCTTAAAACGAGTCTAAACTTGGAAACCTCATAACTTTTGACCCGTGAGGAACTACGTCGCCCATAGCACCATTTCGGAAAGGCCCAGAAACCATAAAGGGCGGTGAATAGGGGTGGCAATTTTTCGGGCCCAAATTAAGCCGTTTTGAACCTCAAACGGGCTGCAGAAAGTTAAGGGAAGCAAAAAAGGATCCCAATCGAATTTTCAGGTTGTTTTTGATGCTTTCTTAACGCCATTAACCTCGATGCACTATTCCGCTGAAAACAAAATCAGAAAATCATGGGCCCCACGGCCTACACTTGGATTGGCCAAACAAATGATATATGGAAACGCTGAAAGTGATGTACAAACGGGTGCGATCATACCAGCACTAATGCACCGGATCCCATCAGAACTTCGGCGGATAAAGCGTGCTTGGCGAGTAGTACTAGGATGGGTGACCTCCGGAAGTCGCTAGGTTGCACCCCTTTTATTATTATTTTTATTTTATTTTATTTTTCGCCTAAAACGAAGTCTAAACTTGAAACCTCATAACTTTTGAACCGTGAGGAACTACGCCGCCTATAGCACCATTTCGAAAGGCCCAGAAACCATAAAGGGCGGTGAATAGGGGTGGCAATTTTTCGGGCCCAAATTCAGCCGTTTTGACCCTCAAACAGGCTGCAGAAAGTTAAGGGACGTAAAAAAGGATCCCAATCGGATTTTCAGGTTGTTTTTGATGCTTTCTTAACGCCATTAACCTCGATGCACTATTCCGCTGAAAAAAAAATCAGAAAATCATGTGGGCCCCACGGCCTTACACTTGGATTGGCCGAAACAAATGATATATGGAAACGCGAGTGATGTACTAACGGTGCGATCATACCAGCACTAATGCACCGGATCCCATCAGAACTTCGGCGGATAAAGCGTGCTTGGCGAGAGTAGTACTAGATGGGTGACCTCCCGAAGTCCTCGTTGCACCCCTTTTATTATTATTTTTATTTTATTTTTCGCCTAACACGAAGTCTAAACTGGAAACCTCATAACTTTTGAACCGCGGAGGAACTACGCCCATAGCACCATTTCGAAAGGCCCGAAACCATAAAGGGCGTGAATAGGTGGCAATTTTTCGGCCCAAATTCAGCCGCTTTGACCCTCAAACAGGCTGCAGAAAGTTAAGGGACGCAAAAAAGGATCCCAATCGGATTTTCAGGTTGTTTTTGATGCTTTCTTAACGCCATTAACCTCGATGCACTATTCCGCTGAAAAAAAAATCAGAAAATCATGTGGGCCCCACGGCCTTACACTTGGATTGGCCGAAACAAATGATATATGGAAACGCTGAGTGATGTACTAACGGTGCGATCATACCAGCACTAATGCACCGGATCCCATCAGAACTCGGCAGATAAGCGTGCTTGGACGAGAGTAGTACTAGGATGGGTGACCTCCCGGGAAGTCCTCGTGTTGCACCCCTTTTTATTATTATTTTTATTTTATTTTTCGGCTTAAAACGAGTCTAAACTTGGAAACCTCATAACTTTTGACCCGTGAGGAACTACGTCGCCCATAGCACCATTTCGGAAAGGCCCAGAAACCATAAAGGGCGGTGAATAGGGGTGGCAATTTTTCGGGCCCAAATTCAGCCGTTTTGACCCTCAAACGGGCTGCAGAAAGTTAAGGGACGCAAAAAAGGATCCCAATCGGATTTTCAGGTTGTTTTTGATGCTTTCTTAACGCCATTAACCTCGATGCACTATTCCGCTGAAAAACAAAATCAGAAAATCATGTTGGCCCCACGGCCTTACACTTGGATTGGCCGAAACAAATGATATATGGAAACGCGAGTGATGTACAAACGGGTGCGATCATACCAGCACTAATGCACCGGATCCCATCAGAACTCGGCAGATAAGCGTGCTTGGGCGAGAGTAGTACTAGGATGGGTGACCTCCCGGGAAGTCGTTGTGTTGCACCCCTTTTTATTATTATTTTTATTTTATTTTATTTTTCGCTTAAAACGAGTCTAAACTTGGAAACCTCATAACTTTTGACCCGTGAGGAACTACGTCGCCCATAGCACCATTTCGGAAAGGCCCAGAAACCATAAAGGGCGGTGAATAGGGGTGGCAATTTTTCGGGCCCAAATTAAGCCGTTTTGAACCTCAAACGGGCTGCAGAAAGTTAAGGGAAGCAAAAAAGGATCCCAATCGGATTTTCAGGTTGTTTTTGATGCTTTCTTAACGCCATTAACCTCGATGCACTATTCCGCTGAAAAACAAAATCAGAAAATCATGTTGGCCCCACGGCCTTACACTTGGATTGGCCAAACAAATGATATATGGAAACGCTGAAAGTGATGTACTAACGGTGCGATCATACCAGCACTAATGCACCGGATCCCATCAACTCCGCAGCTAAGCTGCTTGGCGAGAGTAGTACTAGGATGGGTGACCTCCGAAGTCCTCGTGGTTGCACCCCTTTTATTATTATTTTTATTTTATTTTATTTTTCGCTTAAAACGAAGTCTAAACTTGGAAACCTCATAACTTTTGACCCGTGAGGAACTACGCCCATAGCACCATTTCGAAAGGCCCAAACCATAAAGGGCGTGAATAGGGTGGCAATTTTTCGGGCCCAAATTAAGCCGTTTTGAACCTCAAACGGGCTGCAGAAAGTTAAGGGAAGCAAAAAAGGATCCCAATCGGATTTTCAGGTTGTTTTTGATGCTTTCTTAACGCCATTAACCTCGATGCACTATTCCGCTGAAAAACAAAATCAGAAAATCATGTTGGCCCCACGGCCTTACACTTGGATTGGCCAAACAAATGATATATGGAAACGCGAAAGTGATGTACAAACGGTGCGATCATACCAGCACTAATGCACCGGATCCCATCGAACTTCGGCGGATAAAGCGTGCTTGGCGAGAGTAGTACTAGGATGGGTGACCTCCCGGGAAGTCCTCGTGTTGCACCCCTTTTATTATTATTTTTATTTTATTTTTCGGCTTAAAACGAGTCTAAACTTGGAAACCTCATAACTTTTGAACCGTGGAGGAACTACGCCGCCCATAGCACCATTTCGAAAGGCCCAGAAACCATAAAGGGCGTGAATAGGGTGGCAATTTTTCGCCCAAATTCAGCCGCTGACCCTCAAACGGGCTGCAGAAAGTTAAGGGACGAAAAAGGATCCCAATCGATTTTCAGGTTGTTTTGATGCTTCTTAACGCCATTAACCTCGATGCACTATTCCGCAGAAAACAAAATCAGAAAATCATAGCCCCACGGCCTTACACTTGGATTGGCCGAAACAAATGATATATGGAAACGCGAGTGATGTACAAACGGGTGCGATCATACCAGCACTAATGCACCGGATCCCATCAGAACTCGGCAGATAAGCGTGCTTGGGCGAGAGTAGTACTAGGATGGGTGACCTCCTGAAGTCCTCGTGGTTGCACCCCTTTTATTATTATTTTTATTTTATTTTTCGCCTAAAACGAAGTCTAAACTTGGAAACCTCATAACTTTTGACCCGTGAGGAACTACGCCCATAGCACCATTTCTCGAAAGGCCCAGAAACCATAAAGGCGGTGAATAGGTGGCAATTTTTCGCCCAAATTCAGCCGCTTGACCCTCAAACGGGCTGCAGAAAGTTAAGGGACGCAAAAGGATCCCAATCGGATTTTCAGGTTGTTTCTGATGCTTTCTTAACGCCATTAACCTCGATGCACTATTCCGCAGAAAACAAAATCAGAAAATCATGTTGGCCCCACGGCCTTACACTTGATTGGCCGAAACAAATGATATATGGAAACGCGAAAGTGATGTACAAACGGTGCGATCATACCAGCACTAATGCACCGGATCCCATCAGAACTCGGCAGATAAGCGTGCTTGGGCGAGAGTAGTACTAGGATGGGTGACCTCCCGGGAAGTCGTTGTGTTGCACCCCTTTTTATTATTATTTTTATTTTATTTTTCGGCTTAAAACGAGTCTAAACTTGGAAACCTCATAACTTTTGACCCGTGAGGAACTACGTCGCCCATAGCACCATTTCGGAAAGGCCCAGAAACCATAAAGGGCGGTGAATAGGGGTGGCAATTTTTCGGGCCCAAATTAAGCCGTTTTGAACCTCAAACGGGCTGCAGAAAGTTAAGGGAAGCAAAAAAGGATCCCAATCGGATTTTCAGGTTGTTTTGATGCTTTAACGCCATTAACCTCGATGCACTATTCCGCTGAAAATCAAAATCAGAAAATCATGTTGGCCCCACGGCCTTACACTTGGATTGGCCGAAACAAATGATATATGGAAACGCGAGTGATGTACAAACGGGTGCGATCATACCAGCACTAATGCACCGGATCCCATCAGAACTCGGCAGATAAGCGTGCTTGGGCGAGAGTAGTACTAGGATGGGTGACCTCCCGGGAAGTCGTTGTGTTGCACCCCTTTTTATTATTATTTTTATTTTATTTTTCGGCTTAAAACGAAGTCTAAACTTGGAAACCTCATAACTTTTGAACCGTGGAGGAACTACGCCGCCTATAGCACCATTTCGAAAGGCCCGAAACCATAAAGGGCGTGAATAGTGGCAATTTTTCGGCCCAAATTAAGCCGCTTTGACCCTCAAACGGCTGCAGAAAGTTAGGGACGCAAAAGGATCCCAATCGGATTTTCAGGTTGTTTTGATGCTTTCTTAACGCCATTAACCTCGATGCACTATTCCGCTGAAAACAAAATCAGAAAATCATAGGCCCCACGGCCTTACACTTGATTGGCCAAACAAATGATATATGGAAACGCTGAGTGATGTACTAACGGTGCGATCATACCAGCACTAATGCACCGGATCCCATCGAACTTCGGCAGATAAAGCGTGCTTGGCGAGAGTAGTACTAGATGGGTGACCTCCCGAAGTCCTCGTGTTGCACCCCTTTTATTATTATTTTTATTTTATTTTTCGCCTAAAACGAAGTCTAAACTTGGAAACCTCATAACTTTTGAACCGCGGAGGAACTACGTCGCCCATAGCACCATTTCGGAAAGGCCCAGAAACCATAAAGGGCGGTGAATAGGGGTGGCAATTTTTCGGGCCCAAATTCAGCCGTTTTGACCCTCAAACGGGCTGCAGAAAGTTAAGGGACGTAAAAAAGGATCCCAATCGGATTTTCAGGTTGTTTTTGATGCTTTCTTAACGCCATTAACCTCGATGCACTATTCGCTGAAAACAAAATCAGAAAATCATGTGGCCCCACGGCCTTACACTTGGATTGGCCAAACAAATGATATATGGAAACGCGAAAGTGATGTACAAACGGTGCGATCATACCAGCACTAATGCACCGATCCCATCGAACTTCGGCAGATAAAGCGTGCTTGGCGAGTAGTACTAGGATGGGTGACCTCCGGAAGTCGTTGTGTTGCACCCCTTTTATTATTATTTTTATTTTATTTTTCGGCTTAAAACGAGTCTAAACTTGGAAACCTCATAACTTTTGAACCGTGAGGAACTACGTCGCCCATAGCACCATTTCGGAAAGGCCCAGAAACCATAAAGGGCGGTGAATAGGGGTGGCAATTTTTCGGGCCCAAATTAAGCCGTTTTGACCCTCAAACGGGCTGCAGAAAGTTAAGGGACGCAAAAAAGGATCCCAATCGGATTTTCAGGTTGTTTCTGATGCTTTCTTAACGCCATTAACCTCGATGCACTATTCCGCTGAAAAAACAAAATCAGAAAATCATGGCCCCACGGCCTTACACTTGATTGGCCGAAACAAATGATATATGGAAACGCGAGTGATGTACAAACGGGTGCGATCATACCAGCACTAATGCACCGGATCCCATCAGAACTCGGCAGATAAGCGTGCTTGGGCGAGAGTAGTACTAGGATGGGTGACCTCCCGGGAAGTCCTCGTGTTGCACCCCTTTTTATTATTATTTTTATTTTATTTTTCGGCTTAAAACGAGTCTAAACTTGGAAACCTCATAACTTTTGAACCGTGAGGAACTACGTCGCCCATAGCACCATTTCGGAAAGGCCCAGAAACCATAAAGGGCGGTGAATAGGGGTGGCAATTTTTCGGCCCCAAATTCAGCCGCTTTGACCTCAAACGGCTGCAGAAAGTTAAGGGAAGCAAAAAAGGATCCCAATCGGATTTTCAGGTTGTTTTTGATGCTTTCTTAACGCCATTAACCTCGATGCACTATTCCGCTGAAAAAAAAATCAGAAAATCATGTTGGCCCCACGGCCTTACACTTGGATTGGCCGAAACAAATGATATATGGAAACGCGAGTGATGTACAAACGGGTGCGATCATACCAGCACTAATGCACGGATCCCATCGAACTCCGCAGATAAGCTGCTTGGGCGAGTAGTACTAGGATGGGTGACCTCCGAAGTCCTCGTGGTTGCACCCCTTTTATTATTATTTTTATTTTATTTTTCGCTTAAAACGAAGTCTAAACTTGGAAACCTCATAACTTTTGAACCGCGGAGGAACTACGCCGCCCATAGCACCATTTCGAAAGGCCCAGAAACCATAAAGGGCGTGAATAGGTGGCAATTTTTCGGCCCAAATTAAGCCGCTTTGACCTCAAACGGGCTGCGAAAGTTAAGGGACGAAAAGGATCCCAATCGATTTTCAGGTTGTTTTGATGCTTTCTTAACGCCATTAACCTCGATGCACTATTCGCTGAAAACAAAATCAGAAAATCATGGCCCCACGGCCTTACACTTGGATTGGCCAAACAAATGATATATGGAAACGCCGAAAGTGATGTACAAACGGAAGCGATCATACCAGCACTAATGCACCGGATCCCATCAGAACTCGGCAGATAAGCGTGCTTGGGCGAGAGTAGTACTAGGATGGGTGACCTCCCGGGAAGTCGTTGTGTTGTGTTGCACCCCTTTTTATTATTATTTTTATTTTATTTTTCGCTTAAAACGAAGTCTAAACTTGGAAACCTCATAACTTTTGAACCGTGAGGAACTACGCCCATAGCACCATTTCAGAAAGGCCCAGAAACCATAAAGGGCGGTGAATAGGGGTGGCAATTTTTCGGGCCCAAATTCAGCCGTTTTGACCCTCAAACGGGCTGCAGAAAGTTAAGGGACGCAAAAAAGGATCCCAATCGGATTTTCAGGTTGTTTTGATGCTTCTTAACGCCATTAACCTCGATGCACTATTCCGCTGAAAACAAAATCAGAAAATCATGTGGGCCCCACGGCCTTACACTTGATTGGCCAAACAAATGATATATGGAAACGCGAGTGATGTACAAACGGTGCGATCATACCAGCACTAATGCACCGGATCCCATCAGAACTCGGCAGATAAGCGTGCTTGGGCGAGAGTAGTACTAGGATGGGTGACCTCCCGGGAAGTCGTTGTGTTGCACCCCTTTTTATTATTATTTTTATTTTATTTTTCGGCTTAAAACGAGTCTAAACTTGGAAACCTCATAACTTTTGAACCGTGAGGAACTACGTCGCCCATAGCACCATTTCGGAAAGGCCCAGAAACCATAAAGGGCGGTGAATAGGGGTGGCAATTTTTCGGGCCCAAATTAAGCCGTTTTGAACCTCAAACGGGCTGCAGAAAGTTAAGGGAAGCAAAAAAGGATCCCAATCGGATTTTCAGGTTGTTTTTGATGCTTTCTTAACGCCATTAACCTCGATGCACTATTCCGCTGAAAAACAAAATCAGAAAATCATGTTGGCCCCACGGCCTTACACTTGATTGGCCAAACAAATGATATATGGAAACGCTGAAAGTGATGTACAAACGGTGCGATCATACCAGCACTAATGCACCGATCCCATCAGAACTCGCAGATAAGCTGCTTGGGCGAGTAGTACTAGATGGGTGACCTCCTGAAGTCCTCGTGGTTGCACCCCTTTTATTATTATTATTTTTATTTTATTTTTCGGCTTAAAACGAAGTCTAAACTTGGAAACCTCATAACTTTTGAACCGCGGAGGAACTACGCCGCCCATAGCACCATTTCGAAAGGCCCAAACCATAAAGGGCGTGAATAGGTGGCAATTTTTCGGCCCAAATTAAGCCGCTTTGAACCTCAAACGGGCTGCAGAAAGTTAAGGAAGCAAAAGGATCCCAATCGATTTTCAGGTTGTTTTGATGCTTTCTTAACGCCATTAACCTCGATGCACTATTCCGCTGAAAACAAAATCAGAAAATCATGTTGGCCCCACGGCCTTACACTTGGATTGGCCAAACAAATGATATATGGAAACGCTGAAAGTGATGTACAAACGGTGCGATCATACCAGCACTAATGCACCGGATCCCATCAGAACTTCGGCGGATAAAGCGTGCTTGGCGAGTAGTACTAGGATGGGTGACCTCCGGAAGTCCTCGTGGTTGCACCCCTTTTATTATTATTTTTATTTTATTTTTCGCCTAAAACGAAGTCTAAACTTGGAAACCTCATAACTTTTGAACCGCGGAGGAACTACGCCGCCTATAGCACCATTTCTCGAAAGGCCCAGAAACCATAAAGGGCGTGAATAGGTGGCAATTTTTCGCCCAAATTAAGCCGCTTTGAACCTCAAACGGCTGCAGAAAGTTAAGGGAAGCAAAAAAGGATCCCAATCGGATTTTCAGGTTGTTTTTGATGCTTTCTTAACGCCATTAACCTCGATGCACTATTCCGCTGAAAACAAAATCAGAAAATCATGTTGGCCCCACGGCCTTACACTTGGATTGGCCAAACAAATGATATATGGAAACGCTGAGTGATGTACAAACGGTGCGATCATACCAGCACTAATGCACCGGATCCCATCAGAACTCGCAGATAAGCTGCTTGGGCGAGTAGTACTAGGATGGGTGACCTCCGAAGTCCTCGTGTTGCACCCCTTTTATTATTATTTTTATTTTATTTTTCGGCTTAAAACGAAGTCTAAACTTGGAAACCTCATAACTTTTGAACCGCGGAGGAACTACGCCCATAGCACCATTTCTCGAAAGGCCCAAACCATAAAGGGCGGTGAATAGGGTGGCAATTTTTCGCCCAAATTCAGCCGTTTTGACCCTCAAACGGGCTGCGAAAGTTAAGGGACGCAAAAGGATCCCAATCGATTTTCAGGTTGTTTTGATGCTTTCTTAACGCCATTAACCTCGATGCACTATTCCGCTGAAAACAAAATCAGAAAATCATGTGGGCCCCACGGCCTTACACTGGATTGGCCGAAACAAATGATATATGGAAACGCCGAGTGATGTACTAACGGTGCGATCATACCAGCACTAATGCACGGATCCCATCAGAACTTCGGCAGATAAAGCGTGCTTGGCGAGTAGTACTAGGATGGGTGACCTCCCGAAGTCCTCGTGTTGCACCCCTTTTATTATTTTTATTTTATTTTTCGCCTAAAACGAAGTCCAAACTTGGAAACCTCATAACTTTTGAACCGTGAGGAACTACGTCACCATAGCACCATTTCGAAAGGCCCGAAACCATAAAGGGCGTGAATAGGTGGCAATTTTTCGCCCAAATTCAGCCGCTGACCCTCAAACGGGCTGCGAAAGTTAAGGGACGAAAAGGATCCCAATCGGATTTTCAGGTTGTTTTGATGCTTTAACGCCATTAACCTCGATGCACTATTCGCTGAAAACAAAATCAGAAAATCATGGGCCCCACGGCCTTACACTTGATTGGCCGAAACAAATGATATATGGAAACGCGAGTGATGTACAAACGGGTGCGATCATACCAGCACTAATGCACCGGATCCCATCAGAACTCGGCAGATAAGCGTGCTTGGGCGAGAGTAGTACTAGGATGGGTGACCTCCTGAAGTCCTCGTGTTGCACCCCTTTTATTATTATTATTTTTATTTTTCGGCTTAAAACGAAGTCTAAACTGGAAACCTCATAACTTTTGAACCGTGAGGAACTACGTCGCCCATAGCACCATTTCGGAAAGGCCCAGAAACCATAAAGGGCGGTGAATAGGGGTGGCAATTTTTCGGGCCCAAATTAAGCCGTTTTGAACCTCAAACGGGCTGCAGAAAGTTAAGGGAAGCAAAAAAGGATCCCAATCGGATTTTCAGGTTGTTTTTGATGCTTTCTTAACGCCATTAACCTCGATGCACTATTCCGCTGAAAACAAAATCAGAAAATCATGTGGCCCCACGGCCTTACACTTGGATTGGCCAAACAAATGATATATATGGAAACGCTGAAAGTGATGTACAAACGGTGCGATCATACCAGCACTAATGCACCGGATCCCATCAGAACTTCGGCAGATAAAGCGTGCTTGGCGAGTAGTACTAGATGGGTGACCTCCTGAAGTCCTCGTGTTGCACCCCTTTTATTATTATTTTTATTTTTCGCCTAAAACGAAGTCTAAACTTGGAAACCTCATAACTTTTGAACCGTGAGGAACTCATTAAGCCCATAGCACCATTTGGAAGGCCAGAAACCATAAAGAGGCGGTGAATAGGGTGGCAATTTTTCGGCCCAAATTCAGCCGCTGACCCTCAAACGGGCTGCGAAAGTTAAGGGACGCAAAAAGGATCCCAATCGGTTTTCAGGTTGTTTTGATGCTTTAACGCCATTAACCTCGATGCACTATTCCGCTGAAAACAAAATCAGAAAATCATGTGGGCCCCACGGCCTTACACTTGGATTGGCGAAACAAATGATATATGGAAACGCGAAAGTGATGTACAAACGGTGCGATCATACCAGCACTAATGCACCGGATCCCATCAGAACTTCGGCAGATAAAGCGTGCTTGGCGAGTAGTACTAGGATGGGTGACCTCGGGAAGTCGTTGTGTTGCACCTTTTATTATTATTTTTATTTTTCGCCTAACACGAAGTCTAAACTGGAAACCTCATAACTTTTGACCGTGAG
This sequence comes from Brassica carinata, assembly GCA_016771965.1. Lineage (NCBI taxonomy): Eukaryota > Viridiplantae > Streptophyta > Magnoliopsida > Brassicales > Brassicaceae > Brassica > Brassica carinata. The sequence continues at coordinate 26,686,847 of CM028696.1, forward strand.
GAACTCATTAAGCCCATAGCACCATTTCGAAAGGCCCGAAACCATAAAGGGCGTGAATAGGGTGGCAATTTTTCGGCCCAAATTAAGCCGTTTTGACCCTCAAGCGGGCTGCAGAAAGTTAAGGGACGCAAAAGGATCCCAATCGATTTTCAGGTTGTTTTGATGCTTTCTTAGCGCCATTAACCTCGATGCACTATTCGCTGAAAACAAAATCAGAAAATCATGTGGGCCCCACGGCCTTACACTTGATTGGCCAAACAAATGATATATGGAAGCGAGTGATGTACAAACGGTGCGATCATACCAGCACTAATGCACCGGATCCCATCAGAACTTCGGCAGATAAAGCGTGCTTGGCGAGTAGTACTAGGATGGGTGACCTCCGGAAGTCCTCGTGTTGCACCCCTTTTATTATTATTTTTATTTTTCGCCTAACACGAAGTCTAAACTGGAAACCTCATAACTTTTGACCGTGAGGAACTACGCCGCCTATAGCACCATTTCGAAAGGCCCAGAAACCATAAAGAGGCGGTGAATAGGG